>CAJQUW010011451.1:0-25098 GCA_907163375.1 Prostheceraeus crozeri
TATCACATTTAAAATATGATCATTCAATTTATATCTCAAAATATTTTTACTCTTTCAAATAAGCATGATGTCTTCAGGTCATAAAGTTTGATTTTGCGCATCTATCATGCACTTCATAATATTGTCATCCGAAAATGTTGATTAGGCCTAAGTCGCGAACATCGGTTAAGCTCAAAATACTTCTAGTTTACTTCTAAAGTCAGCAGAAGCCCATACAACGCTGATACCTCGTCTATACAGCAAGTTTTAGCAATGCATTCACTGCGCCGCAATCAATTCTTCGAATAGTAAAATTTCACGAATTTTTATATTCGATTGAAATTCTGGCTCACTATACTAAAAATCTTAGAAACATACTTTCCATTAAAGGCACTGCTCCTACAGGAGCTGACTGACTAAATTTAGCAGGTTAGTATAATTTCGAACATTATCTAAGGCAAAAAATATGTGATTTCGTGACTGAAAGCGAGATAAGGATGTAGCCTATGAAAATTGGATAGAGTACAGGCAAGCAAGAGAAATGATATGATACAATCGGAAAGAATTGAATTTCTACAATACCTCTAAAAAAGTAAAGAATGTCAACGAATAGGCCTGTGACAGTTAAGAAGGAAGAATAATGAGAGGGTATGGATGGCTAATCAGCTACGTCTGTCAATCAATCGGTCAACAAAGTCATCTAGGGATCAAAAAGAAGTCGAAGAGCACTGCAAGACCTGCACAACAACACGAAAAAGTGAATAACAAAAGATATTGCACAAAAAAGTAGAATATTTTCATCATTCGGACAACATTCATGAAAAGTTTCGCGGCCAGAAATGTGTGTTCATCGAGCTAGCTATATTGCTCCATGTAGAGCAAATTCTATAGAGAAGCAGGGTGAAGGGGAGCCCATACCGTGTTCAATTTACAACAAACAGATATTGAGATCATCTTCTGAAAGTCAGCTCTCTCAGCCCCCTACAAAGGTTTTCCTGATCTCATCTTCTTTCTATATCAAGAGAACACGTGCCTTAGACTGTGCAGCATGGTTAGTTAAAACACTAGGAACTTTATGTATATAGCCTACATAGAGGCATGTACTACTGTTTTGAATGCTTCACAATGCTTATAATTATACAGTATGCACTCAAGAATGTTTGAATTATTGATTGGAATAATAGACAATGTTGAATTTGACGGGAGGGAAAGTGGGAAAATTCCCTGCACTGTACTATCTTATCCCCGATACTGAAAAGAAATGTTTTCCTTCCCTCAGGGGGAAGAATATTTTCCGGTAGATAGACAGGCCGTCGTCAGGATGGATTTACAGGGGGGGCTCAGCTTTTGACTGGAGGGGCAAGCGTTCGTGATTTTTATATTCAATGAAGCACATCCAATATACCTAATTATGCATAGTTGACATTCCTGTGCTTCGCATATCTGTATTTTCGTACTTTCTATTGTAATCGCAAGTTAGCAAAATTAAAACATGCACAGATCAAGTATTCAAATGTAATTCAAAAAAGTTGTAAGCGTTTGTGAACATTGCTAAATGTGTTCAAGACAGACTAAACATCAATATTTTCCACCCTATCTTTCTCAAAAGTCAAGAAGCACAAACCGACTCGTCGAGACTGCGCCATGCTTCGTCGTTGTGGCCGATCAATGCGGGTAAGTGCCGAAAACGACGCCTCACAGACAGCAGTGGAACAGGCCATTGTTGACACCGCCGCAAATAAATCGTAGGTGCACTGGAAGGCCTCTCTTTGATTATGCAAAACATCGAGAAGTGTGGAAGTAGGCCTCCTGTCGATTTTCATCTTGAGATAGCGTCTCACCAAATCTAATTCGCCTTCATCTGGAATCGTAATTCCCAGTCGGCTGAGCGGGTCAATCGTAGTCTTGATTAAAAATTCGTCTCCGCCTAGTATAGTTCCGTACAGAAAATAAAAAAAGCAACTACTCAATTTTCAGTAGCTAACTATTGCAGCACCATTAAGTTTAGAATTTAATCTTCGATAGTAAAGAATTAAAACACACGGCTTGCATATGAATTCTCCAGCTATGGACATTTGATGATGGATTTTGCTTGTTATATGATGATCTTATCACATAATAGTTCGATTTGGTAAATGAAGTCTAGAAAATATTTCATAAAAGGAATCTAGATATGTCAATAGAAACAATGATTAGTCAATGACGATAACAAATAAAAGCAAGATTATTATTTGACTTTATGAAAATAGATGTTAATGCTATTTATATATTTATTATTGTTCACATGCAAAACCTGTTAACGACATTTTATTTTCCTATGTAGTGTTTGAGCAGAAGAGAAACTTACTTGCAAAGCCTTGTACAACCAATCCTTTTCTTCAAAGCGTGAATTTTCTTCAAAGCAGAGGAATTAATCAAGAGGGAAACTCCTAGAAACTAATAACTCAAATAGAAACTAATGAGCAGAAAGATACACAAAACAGTGGTGAAGGACTGAAGTGATGAAGTCATAAATTATTTGCAATAAGTAACAGGTGGGAAATGTTCACGCTGAATCAGTCAATAGTTATCGTCAGTCAAAAACTCCATTCAGAATGCAATGGAATTATGCTATTAGGCTGTTCTTGTATGACCATTGCCATCAACTAAAAGTAGGACACATGTGAGCATTATTTAACAGGAGGGGCGAAATTTTTAACAGGGGGGCGCCCTCCCCCCCCCCGCTGGCGACGGGCCTGTAGATAGACTTTACATTTGCCTCAACCAGATTGATTGAAAATCAAGTTATTATTTTTGTTTTTGTGCATCAACAGTTGTAAGGCTAATTTCCTCACGATTTTTCGTAAATGTAATCATCAGTAATAAAATTTCTTTGTTATGAAAGATGACGAATGAATTCGAGTAGCAGAAAATGCTATTAAAGGCTACTTGGGTTTGGAATCAAGGTAGCAAAACATCACAAAAGTAGCGGAATCCAGAATGCTCTGTTTCATTCAGGGTCTTGTCGACAATGTTACACATAATATCTGTTTCATATCAATGCTTTGAAATGTCTGCTTAATTAATAAAATCAATAGGTACAATAAAATCCGGTTATCACTCCCTTTAGTTTTTGCCGATAAGTTAAAAATTGAATAAATTGAATAAAAACAACGTGTGTTTTCTATATAATAAAATCAAGTCTGTAAATATTGTTTACTTTTCACTCTTTGAATATTGATGCAGTCCAGTTTTCTGAATTCATTATAGGCCTAACTGCACTAAATTATAGATTGATCCTCTGCAAAGTATTTATTTGGACTTTTATATCCGCAGACCCACCATAAATTTCTGGGGTGCTGTCTATGGACCTTATTTGAATTATTATTCAACAGTATGCAGGTAGTAAGTACATGTTATGGTAGTAAGTAATACAGGTTTCCAAATTTGTCTAAAATCTGCAAAAATGAATCAATCGTCACCAAACTTTTGGTAGACGTTTTTGAGTATATTTCCTACCCACAAACATGGAGGATTGAGCATTAGGAACCTCTGCTGTTCCTAGAATCAAAACCATTTAGGCCGGTCAAGCTATGGCTCGCAGGTCCTTGAAAGTGGCTTGCCAAGGGTTGGCGGGTCTACGCAGTTATTTCGGTTGTCTGCATCTTAAGCAACTAGTGGTATTTATATGTTATCTCCGTCCCCACGTTTTCAAATTTATTTAAAATTCGTACAAATGAATCAATCATCACTAAACTTTATGATGAAGTCTCACTTTATCTCCTACATATACTATTTCGGTAGAAGCAGCTCGTTCAGTAAATGAGTGCGTGTCAAAATATAAATCCTTTCAAGAGGCACCAAACAAGCTATTGTACTCACATGCTATCACGTTAGCTCAAAGCATCACACAGCTTCCTACATATACAATGACAGCACAACATTTCCGCAGACCACATTTTCAGACCCGCTCCGAGGCTCGTCTTACTTAAAGCCAGTAGCCATTTGAATACAGTTGTAGATTATCCTTGAATTCCATTATAAATTAAGAGTACGGTACTTATGAGTTATTTCCCACGCTTTGAAATTTGTCTAAAATCTGCAAAAATCCATTAATCGTCACCAAACTTCAGGTAGATGTACTTAAGTATATTTTCTACCCACATACAAAAATTTATGCAGATCGAATAAGTACTTTTTGCATTAGATGTGATAACGTGAAGTGTAGCGATGTCAGCAGCTTAATCTGACTTCGTCGTTCGACGCATTGTTGTTACTCGTGTGTGCATTGTTCTCTCTCCCTCTTCATCTACTATCACTGCTATTTGAAAACTTCCCACGACCACTACCTAGCCACACCTTCATTAAGTTGAAACTGTTAGTGTAAGGGATGTCCCTGGTCATCGTCACTTCAGGAGTTATCGGAAAATGACTTAGTTGACCTCAAGTGCTTTCTGCTCGCAGACGATGAGGTTAGAAGAAGTCAGATCAAGCTGCAACAACGCTTCACTTCAAGCTATCACCCCTAATTCAAAAAGTGCTTGTCCAATTTGCACAAGTTTTGGTGTGTAGGTAGAAAATATCCTCACTCACGTGCATTTAAAGTTTTGTAACGATTGATTCATTTCTACGGATTTTACACAAATTTGAAAACGTGGGAGGAGATAACCCATAAGTACCAATGCATGTACATCGTACTTGAATAGGGCAGTCCCTAACAAGTTTCACATCTTATCCCATCAATGCCTCGGCTATTTTCAAATATTACTCGCGGGAGCTCTGTGTGAGGACGAGAATGGTGCCACCATATGAATCGAACTGATATACTCTTTCTTCTGATCACAACTTTACCGGCTTTGGTTATAACTTTGACCAAAACCTTCCGGTCGAAATCTGCGTTTAAAGGAACATTTGGAGAAAATGGTTCAATTGCCATCTGATTCCCTCCTTCTGCTATTAAGTTCAAATCCAGCACTGAAGTGTCAATCCATAACAGATAGTGTTAAAAAATTGGACGAAAGGAAACGAAAAGTAAAGGAAACAATTAAGTGTGTTACACAGCCTTTATGGCGCAAAACTGCTGAGGGAAATTGATTAAAGCACAATTGTATCATTGATGTATTAACAATTTCCGGAAGAAATGAGCGTATAAGATTGATTTGCAAGCATAAAATAGCATTTGGGTAGAATGAACATCCGTCACGCGAGCATCTGTATCGTTGAAAATGCAATTATAAAATTAAATCCATTCATTGCAGTGTATGCTTAATGAATACTATTTTCTTAAATTTCATGTCTCTAGTTTCAGGAAAATATCACTTGAAAGTGAAACTCCTGGTCAATTCGCACAGTATCTAGTATCATCTTTAGTTTCATTTTTATTCAAGGTTCTAGGTCTAGGTAGAGGCCTCGTAGTATCAAAATTGTTGTTAAGATTTGTTGTGAAGATTCAAGTGTATCAGATCACTTGTCACATGATAAATAGACATGTAACCTCATCACAATTATCTTATAATCAAAGCTCATGTACCACAAATGCACAGGGTTCTAAAAATTTAAACGATTCTGTTTCTTGTTATAATTCTTGACTTTCCTTTTTAGTGCTACCTATATTGTCGTAGAGAGATTATTTAAGTTAAGGGCTCTATAGACTAAATTTCAAATTTTGCATTTCTTAAATTTGCATTTCAAATGAAGTTAAAAAATAATATTGCAGTAGGCTTAATAAATTTATTCACGCATTTATTATGTTAGATACTACATGTGTGAAAATTATCTCAGAAAAATCGTCAAACTAATATTTTGTTGCTTCTGATGGCAATCGATTCAAATTTCATTAACTTCCGCTAATGTTAGATTTAAGTATAAAGTTGTATATTTGATGTAAGAATGACCTTCATTGAAAAGCAAATGGAGTAACGCGTGAATAGAAAATTGCACGAGGACAAGATTATGATTCATAAATTAGCTTACAATGTACATATAGATGAACTGATATATTTGAGTGGCGCTACATGTATGAGTACGTTGTGACAGCAATCAGTAGCGACATCATGTAAATATTCCTATTTTTATTGATACCAAATCAAATATCAAAACGAAACTTTTTATTGATACGAAGTGTCAAAAGTATCTTACAGAGCTCTGCCGTAATAAGTCTGTATGAAAGGGATAAGTCTATATCAATGACCGTCATGTGAATTATCGTATTTCAGATTATCATTATCGAATGAGCAATAAGATACATGGAACATGTATGATGCGAAAATAGATTGAACGGCTAAATACTTTAGATGTGAAATATGTATATTGTCAAGACATTTTGATCAATTACATATTTCGAAAATATTTAGGTTCTGATCAATCTTTACCAGAAATTTACCATATTAATCTCTATCAGACGATGTTTTCTACGAAAGACCAACAAAATCAAACGAAACAAACAAAACGAAGGTCAGCTGGCATTGCAAAAAGATTTTTAAGATGAATTAAACCTCTGAATACCTGACTTCTTCAGTGGCTGTATCTCTGAAATCAAGGTTACACATCATTGGGTATAGTCAGACATAGCGACAACAGAGAATCGAGCATGCACAATTGTACTCAACCAACTTCTCCCCACCAACCAACATCTCTCAGTAGACAGCAGCAATTCTCTTCGAGCCTTTAATTGTGTGAATTTCGCCCCCTTTCGAAACTGTATGAGGCGTGGAAAAGTCAAGTGTTTTATATTTTGACTGTGTGCATCTATCACTCCTTTCAGTGACACTGACTCAATCATTTTTCATGAATGACAAGAATGCGAATAAATGAATTTTACTGTATTTGAGATTGTCAAATGCATCATGGGTCAAACTGGTTGGAAGTGGGTCAACGAAGTCTGACCCACGACCCACCTGACCCACGCTAGATGTGACCCAAGACCCACCAACTTTTCGGAAAAACATGACCGACGACCCACGTGACCCACGCGATTTTGTGACCCACTCGACCCACCTGACCCACGACCCATTTCCAACTCTGCGCTGTGGTGTATGAATCTACGCTGGATCTGTTACGCAACACCAGTTTTCTCCATTCTTTTTGTTTCTTGGCCTCTTTTGTTAGTGATTAGATGGCATTCTCTGCTATATAATTCGACATGTAGAAAATCGATGTCACTTGAGCAGGTAATGCTCGCAGTTCCTCAATTGTCCGAACAAGTGATTCGCGTCATTCCTTCACTTAGTTGATCGGATTGGTCTGCGTGCAGTGTTCTGAGTTTGAACCCTGGTTGTGACGCGTCATAAATTGTCAGCTCTAACAATAACCACGCCTCCGATTAACTGCATCGACTATGGTAATGCCTCTGCAGATAGCCAGCTCAATGACTGCCGATTATATTTGTAATCTTACTGAGAACTTTGAAGAAGAAATTCAACAAAGAACAGTTGCTTAAGGATCAAACCTTTATCCAACTCAAGCATGGTTTCGAATGTCAGTCTCTGAACTATACTGTCATATACCTTCGGATCCTGTTTATATTTTGCATGAAATGAGCCAAAAGTTGGATTTGATTATTACTGAAAAATTTTCACTCCAAGACAGATTCTCAGAATTGGAAAATATGGCTGAGGTCCAAGGGAATATCATTGAGTATCAGGAAAGGCATCAGAGAAGAAGCGCTTGTCATCTCACTACATCAATAAGCAATTTGAATCTATGTTCGGTGAAAGTGAAGCTTCAGCTGCTAGTGAATGTGTAGATAATAATAACAATAAGTGTAGACTATATTTTGCGCAAATGAAAAATCAAAGAAAAAGTCATGTTGTACATAATAGAATTACTGAAGTGATCGTCCGCATAGCTCCGCGTTAAGAAGTGATGTTACAATTGAAAGAAAGTCGTCTTTCTCTTTAAAGTCCGGTGCAAGCTGATTGTTTGCTGACTTCTTAAATTCCTTGGGATACGAGAGTGTAAACAGCGCTGCTTCATTTTCGGTATCTTGAGGAACAGAGACTTGCTCAGTGTATCTCGACGGGCAGCTATTTATTTTTTATGACACTTGCAAGTTCTTTGATTGCCACTACCATAGTATATATCAAATATCATTCGATGTGCTCGGTTGTCCAATCTCTGAAGTTGTTTTGAGAGGCTTTTGTTGATTCCGACGAAGACGGGACAGGTGTACTCAATGAGAAATCTCAGCATGGAAGTATAGATTGTGTGCAGTTCTTCTTTTGAAACAATTCTCTTAAGACGTAGAATGTGAAATCGCTGATTGACTTTATTGCTGATCATTTTCACCTGTGCTTTCCAATCCAATTTTCTATCAAGAACGACGATCAATCTAGTATCTATCAATTTAGTACATGCTTTTAATTATTTATCTAGGCGTCCTCTGTCTCGGCCTCACGAAGTCTACGCAACGTGGGTCTTGCTGAAAACCGGTGTAACAGTTTATTTTTACTCCCTGACAAAATTTACTCCCCCAGTAAATTTGGCCTAGAATATTCTACTCCCTAGTAAATTTATCCTATCCGATGCAGTTTGACTCGCTGATTTCAAATCTGTCATTGTTATCCCACAAAAACCCAGTTTTTGCTCAGTAAATGCGATTTTACTTTTTTGGAGGTCAGTTTGTGAAGTTAGCGGAACCATTTTTTGTTACTGACTACTGTTTTCTTCAATTCATGCTAGTCCCATCAATTTGAGGTTCCTAAGAACGAATCTGCAATCAGAATTGTGAAATTCTATCTCATATCAGAGATATCTAACTCCAAAGTCGTCAGATACTGGGGGAGTAAATTTTGTCAGGGGGGAGTAAAAATATCCTAGGAAAAATTTACTGGGGGAGTAAAAATTTCGTAGGCAAAATTTACTGAGGAGTAATAATATCCTAGGAAAAATTTACTGGGGAGTAAATTTTGGCGGGAGTAAAAATTGACTGGCACACGGGCAGTGATTTAATTCCTGCGAGACTACTAAAAGAATGTGCCCTTTTTAGCTGAACCATTGTGTCGCATATTTTTAGTCGTTCCATAATTGACAATTGTCTGACGAGAATGTGGAAGTTTAATATTGCAACCGCGATCCCGAAAACTACACTGCAAACCGTTGACTGACAATTGACAGACATTTATCCTACAAAATCTATTTTGTCGGTCATTGTTAGCTCTTGTAGGATGATTGCCACTGAACACCTACAATATCTGACAAAAAGCAACAAAATGAATAGCAATGAATTATAGCTTAAATTTCATCAAAAATTTAGGTAATTAATTAACTTATGTCAAAATAAATCATGGTTTTGCCACACAATAATACAGATTGCCCAAAAGTCAAGAAATCACTAATCGAAAATATCAATCAATATTCAACAGTTTTTGTTTAGTTAATTTGCATGCAAAGCATCTGTTTCAATGTCGGTGGAGAACCTACAAATTCGTCGGATATCGCAGGATATTGGAGGTGACAATCGTCGGTTGATTTTGTCAGTAATTTTGTAGGATAATTGTTGGTCTACGGTTTACAGTGTAGTCCACCCAACATCGATAATTTAGCACCCCATTATATTGCTTCCAGGTATTCGAGAGGATCATCTCATCAAGTGTGAGATATAGTGGTGTGAGTCAAGAGTATATTATTTTACATTCCCATATCGACAAAAGACAATTTGCTTATGAACGGCCTGATTCATCAACAGCTTCGGCTTTGATGCATCTACATGATGGTATTAATTACGCGGTTTTTGGACGATGGAATATCCTGGCTGTGTCAGTGGTCTCTCTAGATTACCTTTACAAAGGTGTTAACAAAAAGCTGAGTCGCGAGTGTCGTGAGTATGGTTTCAGAACAGTTTGCAAGCCTGACTGCAGTTTAAGAAATCTTCTTACCAAAGTAAAAACAAAGAATGATGACAAGAGTGGTGTTATATATGAAATCGGCCGCTCTGAGTGCCCGTATTATTGCATCGGAGAAAGCTACAGAAAATCGAGCACCAGAAGTAAGGAGCACAAAAGAGATATAAAATAAATTACTTACCGGACAGCAGTTTCCCAACATGTCCATGAACACTCCCGTGCTCCATGCTTTTCTTGGAGAAGTCATTTCTACTGAGTCCAACATGCATCGCAAAAAAACAAGGAGGGAATCTACATCCATTCAAATCATGACACGATTTACAACCGAGATGGTGTCAATCAATTCAGTGATATTTGGAATCCACTTATCTCTCTTTGTACAGCAATAACTTTGTTATTCAGTCACTCTTACCGTTTATTGTTATTTATTCATCTTGCTTATTTACATTCAAAAGTAGCAAAATGTAGACATCATTTTGTGACACTTCTATATTTACTTTCACAAGTAGAAACATAGTGACATTTAGTTTTAACTTAACCTCAACTGTTTAGGCGCAAACCCATAGAGTATGCGCAAACCTGTAATTTTGTATCAGATAGTGAGCTGTAGTCAGTCTTGAATGCATGTTCAGCTTGTACACTCAAATTCACTTTGTATGATTAAGACAGCAGATAGCGGTCGAAAGCTTGCGAAAATCCAACAATTTTACGAGAACAAGTGGTGTTTTTTCCGAAAATATACTTTCCTTGAATTATGAGCATCGACCCACTTGGAAATATTGGGCTATGACATGAAAAGCAGTAATGAATATAGTACAGTAATTATAGTGATTATAGTACAGTAAGCATGTTGGATATCAAAGGGAATGAATATTTGCTAACAAGCATCTTAATTGCGCGGACAATTAGCTGATTGTCAAGGAAATTTCATGAATTGAATTATCATACAACACCCTGCTCAGTCTTCAAGGAAAAGCTTCTTGGTTGAGATGTCATGTTTTTAATTCAATTTTCAGCGGCATGATTGTATGATTCACAAGCCGTCATTTCTTGAATCTGAATGTTAGTGTGGACCCATTTACATCTTATTAAGTTGATTGTGATCATTTTCTTTGATTATGATCATAGAGCAAGTATATTAGCAACTTCGCATTTATTAAATCCCCAATGTGTATACAGTTTCGATTTTATCAAATGAACTCGAGGTGAATACAGCTGGGTATTGTTACAGAATGTGAGACATGAAAATTTTTGCAGTTTTGAAGGAATTACTACGGAATTGACTGATCATGATGGTAATGCGGAAGGAATTATGGTATTTTTCAAATCATCAGTGTCATGTCAGCCTTGGAGAGGTAATGCAGCTTGTCAAATTAGCAATTCGATAGTTTGCTACTACTTTCATACTCAACCTCAAGAGTATTTTCTTAAGCGAGATCATATCACAAGCAACCTGCCGCTGGTAGAGCAAAATAACATAATCAAAGACAATTATTTCAATTAACTTTAAAGATGCAAATGTGTCCACATTCCTATTCAGATTCAAAAAATTAAACATAAATTTAGTGAATCATGAAATCATGCCGGTGAAAATTGAATTAAAAACTTGAAATTTCAGTCAACAAAACACAATGCAATCTCGACTTTTTCATGAAGACTGTCATTATAATGCGGTTCATGAAATTCCCTTGATAAGCAGAGCTAAATTCTGCTTAATTAAGATGCTTGTTGGTAGATCATTCCTTTTGATATCAATACAATATCACATATTATCAGCAAAAATTTGAAAACTACTCAAATATTTTTTTTTTGGACCGCAGGAACGCAATCTCCGCAAAAAAGTGAATATTTTCATATAAAACTTTTCAATGCAGATACTTTTTCGAGTCGACACTATATCTACTAGGTGATGCAGATGGAAAAATTTTCCACTTTTGGAAAATTTTGAATTTTTTTCAGTGAAGGATGTTTTTGGCTTAAATCATTGTTTTGCAGACTTATTTACTAAGGTTATGTAATATTCAAAGACCGAAAACTTGCCTATCCCTGCATGTTAACTTTTGGAACCACTGCACCTTCTTCCATGTCTCTTTCAGATCTTTCCAAATGAATTTCAGGCATTAGATGTCTGATCAGATTTCTATAATTGAATTTCAGATATCTGTCAGAAACTCAACTTTGAAAAGATGTCTGAAATTCAATTGGACAGATCTGAAATGGATTTGGAACTATCTGAAATTTAATGGAAATGGAAGATAAGTAGTTTGTCCTCAACGAAGATATCGGACAATTTCAATACGTTAGAAGATAGAAGCTATCATAGATATTCTTTTACTCACCACAGATATTTTTAGTTTCCAAATATCTCATGAGTTTGCAGTCTTTATAACTTCCAAAATGGTTGTTCATGTATGGGGCCGATGATGCTGTTTGTGTTGTATTATGCTTCACATATTCATCAACATATGAAAAATTTGCACCATTATGATTAACGCTGCATAGTAAAGCTCATTTTTAACTTTCAAGCTATAAGAAAGCTCCAAAATAAAGTGTATGATATATTTTTCTCCAGATTTTTCTCATTGGATGAAAATATACCCCTATAAAGCAATATTCACGTTATCCAAAACGGTGTCTGTGTAATAATTAAAAAATGCTAGCACACCAGCACAATTAGCTACTGCCGGCAAAGGAATGCTCAAAAATCCGCGGACGGCATTCGCATTGCTACGATCGTTTTAATCGAAATAATGATGAAATTAAGCAAAGATTGTCTTTTAAATCAAGAGTTAGACCAGTTCTATTGATGTGTAGCTGCATGGGCTGTGTGGCAGTAGGCGCACAAATAATATCACAAAAATTACAAATTTTCCATTTTTCAATATTGCTTTAATCGAAATAATCAAAGAGGTTTATTATATAGGGATATAAAACATAGATATAGAGATAAATACAGATACAGGGATATATATAAACAAGCAGTGTCAAATATCTTTGGAAATAATGATCAAATCAAGAGTTAGACCAAATTCTATTGGCGTGTATAGCTGCCTCTGCTGTAGCAGGCACAAATTATGTAAAGAGCCTATCACAAAAACTCAAAATTTTCAAAAGATTTCCACATTTTCCCCATGTTTTCCAACATTTTCCAAAATTTTCATCATTATCTCCCTAACACTTGTTTCCATCAAAAAAATCAGGCGGCTTCGCAGGCTCTCTTCAGGCCGGCCAGTACCCAAAGGCTATCTTAAAAAATTCCATCAAAATTCATGCGGTGTCGGGGCATAGAATCGGGACTCCCTTCAGGGCAAAGTGATGGATCAAATATCCGGCCACATACAATTCGAATCCTGCGCCGTAGATGGTCTCAACAACCAGACGTACGCTTGACTGAAAAATGGTGGACAGGCCCTAGTCTGTGATTACATTGATTGAGTCATCAGCTTTGAATAGTGTTTTTAATTTTCCAATGCGATAATATAATATATATTTGAGTCAAAATCGAAAATAGTTCGATAAGAGCGAATTACTCGCTTTATTGGCTAATCAGGCATTCATTACATAGATACAAAAGCGGTGGTGAGATGTTCACATAGTCTAGCAAGCTTAGAATGTAAATTACGCAAGCTATGACAATCTATTACGCAAGCTTTTTCCTTGCGATTTCAGGGATAACCGATTTATGAAAAAATAACCATGCACTAATTTAATGAATTGTCTTCAGATCACTGAATCCCAGATTCACCGAAAAATAGTAAATTTCTCGATATTCTAGAATATTTCATTTCTGAATATTCTGCATAGTGAAAGGCAATCTCACTCTCAGTCACGAGTCGGTCTTATCTCATGTTTTTATCCTACATGAAGAAGATCATAACCAGTCAAAAGTTTACAAAATGTGTTGTATACTAATGAGTTATCTGACATATCCTCGTCACCAATAATAGTTTATAATTGATTGCGATTGGTTTTAACTTAGGAAATATGTATGTGTTAGGCATATCAAAAACTTTAATCAAGTCTGTGTAATGATATGAATGCAACTGTGAAAATCTAAATCTGCAAAAATGTTCATATACGTGTAACAAAATCTTTCTCAACAACGTGGAATAAGATTCTAACAACATCCAACAATCTAAATCTGTAAAGCTTTTCAAAGAAATTTTAGAAAACTTTCTTAACAACAGACAAGACTCTATTAATGTAGGTCAGTATTTTGCCTGAAATATATTTTACAAAAACGTTGTTAATATCAGACACAAGATTCTAATAATATCCTCCTCAATTATATGGACTTCCAAAAGTACATAAAGATGGTGTTCCTTTACGTCCAATCGTCACATTCATTAACTCTCCGACGTATCACGTTTGCTCTATGTTGGCTTCTCTTCTTTCCCCTTATGCAGAAAACTATGATCGACGTCTTAAGAATTCTCAAGATTTGTGCTCAATCCTACGTTCAATGACAATTAGTCACGATCAATGTATGGTGAGTTATGATGTTAATAATCTGTTTGGGTCCGTGCCAGCCAAGGAAGCTGTTGTCATTGCCAAACATCATCTTCGAAGTGATACTCGACTGTGTGATCGAACTCATCTATCTCTACAGTCCATTGAACAACTGTTGGATATTTGTACAGAAATAACTTACTTCATGTGCTTTGACGTATTTTATACTACATGTTCCTGCCCAATGGGTTCACCATTATCTCCGATTCTCTGTGAACTGTTTCTACAGGACTTAGAAAGCAAACTTTTCTCGTTGCCTAACTTCGGAACTCTTACATTTCGTCGCTACGTTGATGACGCCTTTGTGATTATCAACAAGAACGACGAAGAAACCTTCTTCAGTAAACTGAACCAAATGCATCATAACATCAGTTTCTCTCGGGAGCTGGAAGCAAACGGACGATTGTCGATGCTGGACTTCGAGATATCGAGAAACGGATCTAGGTGTGAACTTTCTGTATACCGGAAGCCTACCAACACTAATCATCTACTCCAGTTTTCTTCCAACCATCCTTTTCATGTAAAGACAGGAATTATCAAATGCTTCGTTGATCGAGCGATGACAGTTTGTGACTCGAAGTTCGTTGACGAAGAAATCAAGTTCTTGAAGAAAATATTTTCGGCGAACGGTTATCCATTGCATGTCTGGAATAGATATGCACATCGACAAGTGGTAGCAAGAGAAGTCAATCATCAAGAAGACTGTAAAGGTACGGTCTACATTCCTTATATCAAAGGCTTGAGTGAAAAAGTCAGAAGAATTTGTCACCGTCATGATTTAGCTGTCAACTTCAAAAGAAGTAAGAGTCTACGTGAACATTTGATGAAGGTAAAAAAGCCAAATGACGACCCCAAAGGATGCATTTACCAAGTGAAATGCCAAGACTGTGATCGTTTCTACATAGGGGAAAGCGGGAGAAGATGTAGTACCCGAATGAAGGAGCACAGATATGACATCAAAAGTGTAAGTGAACGATCTGCGGTATCCCAGCACACGCATACTCACCTCCACAGACCGAATTTTCCTCCAAATATTCTGGCTGTGGACACCAATCTTTATTCAAGGCGGGTCAAAGAAGCGATATTCATACAAATGAATCGAGATTTGGCGTACAATAGAGACGATGGATTGGAATTGAGTAGTATTTGGATGCCATTACTAAGAAAGAACAGACAACAATTTTATGTTCCATGATTTCGTTTTTGAATCTCTGTAAATTATGCTTTTATCATATTTGTATCATATATATTATTAAAACAGTAATAGCTTTTTTACCTTATTTTGCCTCGAGGATTTTTGTTTTTAGTGTAAACGACGGATTATTGTTTGATATTGATTTCATAGACATTGATTTCTTGAAGGTTAATCTGACTTTCATGTGTACATCGCTTCATTCGTTCACTCCTGAAGAAGGTGAGCTGTAAGCCACCGAAAGCTCGAGTTAATAGATTTATATTTATCAGACAGACGTTTTCCGGAAATATTCACTTGACATTCTAAGATTCTAATACCATCCATCTGTGAAAATCTGTAAAACGTTTCAAATGGATTTTATAAAACTTCTGAAAACTTTAACAATATTTAACAATATGAGTCTGCAAAATCCCTCGAATATAACTAACTGTCTCAACAGCAAAAACTTTAACATTGTTTACAAATACTTGATCAATATCAGAAAAACTTAAACAATATCTGACACTAGGCTATATTGTAGACTGTATGTAAAATCTTTGAAATGTAAACTTTCTCAGCAACAGATTCTGACAATGTTCAACAATCTTAAAATGTATTATGTTTCAAACAGTTTTTACCAAAACTTTCTCAACAGCATAGACAAGTCATTCTCCATAACCGCAACCCGTTTTATTGATAGAGTATCGGTTGCATGGTGATGCCGCTTCAACAAGTATGTAAGACTGGGAGTATGATTCCAATGATGACAAGCTGATCCATTAATTTCTTCGAAAAGAAGGGATGAAATATTCTTGATCGTAAGCACAGATCGAGCAGAGGTCGAAGAGTAGATAGCCTAGGCTATTAGGTCGAGTGGTAACTCCGCATTCATTAAATCCCCAATGTGCAATGTCCAAATTGTCTTTGCCAATGTGTAACTTTCGAATTTGTTAAATGAACTCCTGAGGGAGTTGGTAGCCTAATTGTTACCAAATGTGAGATATACAAATTTTTGCAGTTTTGAAGAAATTACCACGGGATTGACTGATTATGATTGTAATACAGAAGGAATGATGGTATTTTACAGTAATGATGGCATTCTCAGTGTTATGACAGCCTTGGAGAGGTAATGTTTGCTAAATTAGCAACTCAATGACCTGCTATTGCTTGCATGATGAACCTCAAGAGAATACTTATGCGTGATTATATCACAGGCAATTCCTGCCACTGGTAGAGCAAAATAACACAATCAAAGACAATGATTTCAATTAACTTTGAAACATGTAAATGTGTCCACATCACTATTCACATTCAAGAAATGAAACCTGAATTTAGTGCATCATAAAATCATGCCGGTGAAAATGCAATCAAAAAATTGAACTTTCAGCCAAGAAAGCACGAATAATTTCACGACTTTTCCTGAAGACTTCCATTATAATGCGGCTCATGAAATTCCCTTGATAATCACCTCAATTTCCGTTTAGTTAGGATGCTTATTATCAAATGTTCATTCCTTTTGATATCCAACTTGTTTCATATTGCTTATAATGGGACGTCATCTCGGTAGCATACAAATTTGCAGAACTTTGACTCTTTGTAAACTGCTCAAATAATTTTTTGGACAACGGGAACGTAATCTCCGCAAAAACCTGAATATTTTCATATAAATTTTTTACTGTATACAGATGCATTTTAAATGAGTCGACACTCTACCTATATATCCCTCTATGGTCGAAACCAAATTCATTTGGTAGAATCCTCTCTCAGACTCGGACAAACTATTGGGTATCATCATTGGCATCCCAACAATGCTTCTGAATTTGTTCAGACACTTTCCTCGGATTCGACAATTTCACGGAATGAAGGAATAATGCCTGCCTCAGGAATGAGAAACCTCTCAGCGTTGTTTGATTAGCTCTTCACCGTCAAGCCATGGAATCACAATCAATCTTCAGGCCAGTATTCCGGGCATAGTCGAAACTTCCAAGGATTTCAGGCATGGCTCCTATGAGTCTCAGATGAGAGTCAATTGTCAATCAATGGCTGGATAAAGCGGCTATGATTGAGGGATTGGTGAGAAGTTCACCGTAAATTCTTTCAAATCAATGCATTAATATGAAAATGTTTGACCAGTGCAGGATAGTCACTCCACAGCGCATCAATGGCTCTGTACGATAAAGCAACCCACCTCACATCGAACACTTTGCCAATCTTCTTCAAATTAACATGGAGATTCGCCGCTATACATTGTTCAACTGCCGCTGCATCTTCGGGGGATGATGTGATACTATGATATGATATGGATTGAATGTGAAAGACGCCGCGTCCACTGAACCAGAGACACTGCTCCAGTTTGTGTGTGGTTCAGGCCACAACACAATACCTGGAAATTGCTTTTTGAGATGCGTTCCTACACCGGTTTGTTTTGCCAGTATTACAGAGACTCCATCAGTGCACAAAGAAATTGAAATTTGAAATATTCCATCACTTAGCACCTAACGTTCACGGACTTCTTTTCACACACGAAAGATTGAAAAGATCGGCGGTACAGGGGAACACGTACGGAACGAGGCTGCTCTCACGATAGATGGATGAGCACGATGTTCGTCCATGCCAACGATACTGAGTTCTTGGATCTCTGGTTCCAACGATGCTGATCATCTTTGGTTCATGAATCATGAAGTTGAAGCTAAGTACCTGACATGGAAATCGAATCACAGCTTTAAATCATCAATACTGTAGTACGTAAGTAAGAATATTCTGCTCGTTTACAAAGTGAAGTCTGTTGAGATTTCATGAGCCGGGTGCATTCTCAATGATGGTAACGCCATTCCACTATCGTGTCTCGTGATTGAGTATTCATACTTACTCATCCATAGATACTCATCTACAGACAGATACACAACGGATCACAAATGTGCGTGAGTAGAAACTTTAAGAGGGTGCACTATGAGACAGTGATCATTTTTATCAACAAAGCCGTTCAAAGTTAGGGAGCCTGCCCGAGCCCTCCTCCGAAATGAGGTTTTCAAAAAAGTGGACGGGCTCAGCCCCCCCGGGCATACCCCGAACTAGTGATGAAAATTTTCCGTGGAAAATTATGGAAAAAATTGGAAAATTTTGGAAAAAAATGGAAAATTATGGAAAATTTTGGAAAATTTTGAAAGTTTTGATTTTTTTGATAGCTGCCTTATAATTTGAGCGCTTCCACTGCCGAGGCAGCTGCGTACCAATAAATTGGGTCTAAAACTCTTAATTTCATCATTATTTCGATTAAAGCGATCGTAGCAATGCGAGTTCCGTCCGCGGATTTTTGAACATTCCTTTGCCAGAGTGGCTATTTTTGCCATTTTGTTAGCATTTTTAATTATCACACAGACACTGTTTTGGATAACGTGAATCTTGCTTTACAATAAGGGTACAATTTCATGCACTGTGAAAGATCTGGAGCAAAAATAATGTACTTCATTTTGGAGTTTACTTATTAGCTTTATTATGCAGCGTGGATCTGTGAAAGAAATTCTTCATGTGTTGATGAACAAGTGAAGTATAAGCAAGTCCACGCAGCATTCATGAGCGACCATTCTGGAAGACATGAAGACTGTAGACTCGTTAGATATTTGGTAACTAAAGATATCTGATGAGTAAAAGAATATCTATGATAGCCTTTAACTTCTGGCCTATTGTCCGACATCTTTGCTGAGGATACACATCTTCCATTTCTAGTTCAGATGGTTCAGATAGTTCAAATTCGATTTCAGATCTGCCCAAATGAATTTCAGATATGATCCACATGAATCTCCAATTGAATTTAAGATCTTTTCATCTGTGCTTCTAACAGATATCTGAAATTCAGCTAGAGAAATCTGAAATCCATCTAATGTCTGAAATTCATTTGGAAAGATCTGAAATAGACATGGAAAAGGTGCAGTTGGTTACAAAAGTTGACATACAGGGATGATAGAGAAGTTTTCGGTCTTTGAATATTACATAGTCTTTTCAAACGACTAAAATAAGTCTCCAAAACAAAGGAAAAAACGTCAATCACCGAAAAATAAATTTCAAAATTTTCCAGTGGAAAATTTTCCGGAAAATTTTCTGGAAAATTTTCTGGAAAATTTTCCATTTGCATCACTACCCCGAGCGTACCACTGTCAACCATGTAGTACCTACAATATACTTACTCTATGCTGTCAACAACCTAAGCGTGAGACGTCTACGCAAGATTGATTTATGCTTCAGGTCAACCAGTTAGGCATTGGAGGTTTCCTCAAGACGCACAGTCATTGTTGCCAGAAAAAGATTTTATCATTCCGCATGAGATATGCTCATAGAATAGGGATCTCTATGGATCTGCTTCAAAGATCAGATTATTTAGTCAGCAGATTCGACATCCAGCCAAACGAGGGCGAATCACACTACCATAATAGACATTCAAAATTATCAAGTCCGAGTATGATTATGCTGCTTCAACGACCGAGGGCAAAATTTTTGGTTGTTGATCGAACCCATGGATCCTCATACTCGCGCTCATGACTGTTGATGTCATGATCTGAAGTTGCGCCTTTCTAGGTCAGGAATCTATTAGCAGTGACATTATTCATCAACAGGATATTCAAAATCCATTTGGAGAACTAAGAATCACTTGAATGAGTCTGAGATTCATTTGAAGAGCACGTTTAGGGATAATAAATGTGCACGGAGAATGTATAGGACCGCTACGTCAAACGGAAGCGAAGAGTTTCATTTCCACAGTCACTTGCAGTAAACAGTGACATTAAATTTCTTTTGTTTATATGCTACAAATGCTGAGCTCTCTATTATTCAATCAACTTTACATTATTTGGTTTTCACAACAGCTGGTCGCATGAAGCTTAGTGATCGATGTCCATCAAGTGGTCGGCGACGTTACTCCAGTCTGTGTCATTGCCTAGTTACCGTGGATACAGTGAAATTATATCTTTCTCATGTTTCGATCTTGTTAAAAATCTTGTGACGTGAATCTTTATGAACTGGAAGTCGTCCAGCATCGATAGATCTGACTTATGCGAAGTCCAAGCAGTCGAATCGGTGTTGACAGGAAATTAGCACAGATTAACTGATGTTTAAGACGAAAATTTTTTGCGTGATGAGTTCTTTAGCAAGAAGTCAAGTTGCTCAGCATTGTAATTCTAGGTAGAAGCGTGACAGTTGGAACTCTTACTGGTGGCGATATTTTGTGTTTTGTATGAAGTAGGTGCCAGGGATGAGAATTTTAAGCGGATATCGGCGGTGTCCCCTTGAATTTGCTTAATGTATACCTCATTATTTTGGGACACCTTGAAATTTAAATTTCCGTTGGTGACACACGTCATCTCATTCTCATATCTGATCATGGACGCCAACGCCGAAACACTTTGACAACTGTTCAGCGAGAGGTAGAAATGCTCTATGACAGTAGTGTTCCTGGAAAACTTCGGTTTCCAAGTCAGGTGTGATTTGAAATTTGATTACAGTTTCTTAGATTATGAGTGCCATGAATTATCATCCTAGCAGTCCTATAGGCAATAGCGGTATGTAATGTAGGCCTATTGAGCGAGTGGACAGTTTGAGAACTGGACAGCTGTCATTGATAAGCGTCACTATCACTTGCTCTATCATATTAAAAGTAAAGTCTCAAATTGTTGAATTTTGACATGCATCAGCTTTCTTTTTATTTCATAATTCTTGTATGAAGCAGTAATAAATTGGGGTCTTTTTTGCTATTTAGGCCTACGTGATATTTTAATCTACAAAGTTTTAAGATTTTGTTAGGTATGGCCATTTACGTAGGGACCATGCCAGTTCTAAAAGGTTAAATTCGAACAAGAGTGCAATTTTTATAAAGCTTAAATAGAAATCTAATAAAAAGCTGAAACATACAGAAGTTCGATGTCATAGTAGCCTGCCATAATGTCCAATGTATGCAGTATGATATAGCCTAACTGCTTTATCACTAAATTTTATTAGATATGCATTCAACGCCGTCAAAACCTCATCTTGTCATGAGAACATAACTTCTTTCTGAGACAGCGTTGGAGACCTGCGTGGATTTGTTGCAACATGCTTTGATAGTTATATGCAGCTTTCTAAACAATGCCTTTTGGTTTGAATTCAGCTATCTAGAACGGTCATGGGCCCATTACTTTATAGCGGCTGCTGCGCCGACTGAGCCGGTACCACCGGCTCCTTCATATATAAATAAATGATTATGCGGCAAATATTTAAGACAATTAAGTACCGGACAAGAGTACACATTTGACAGCACACCGGTGTATCTTGCTAACTTGAATGTCTTGGAGTCGCTTGTCGCTAGGAAATAAATGTGCTTCGCTCGAGAATTCACTACTTTTTTTCACAGTCAGTTTTTGAGCAAGTAAGGGCCACAAGTCATGACTCATAGCGATTCATATTTCTTGTTGTATTGAGTGATTTTCAATCTTGCATCTGAGAAATATGAAGCGTGGTAATAGCCACAAGATCAAAGTTGTGTCGGCTCACCCATGGTAATAGCCATTGCCTGAATAATATGAAGGGGAATAGGATATACCGCATGGTATTGTTTATATTTATATATTTGTAGTGCATTCATGTGTGTTGTAAAAAGGCCAATATAGATACAGGCCCTAGATTAGCCCTCAAATCCGACGTATCCCACAAATTTAGAGATGTTCCACAGATTCCACTAAAATCCCACGAATTTCATGAATCCCACAAATTTATAGAAAACCAAGAAAACTCGTCCGGATACAGTAAACATGATAAAAATGCGCATTGAGCGTACATGTTAGTTATCTACGACAGCCAGATGTTCTGGCTTTTGAAAACTGCATTATGTCTAGTTTTTGATAATTATGTTAAAATTTTATACTGATTCCATGGAACTGCTTTCTCAAATTTCAATTGTGAAGTTACAGTACTTCAATCTATCCAGAACCAAATTGTCACCCTCAATTTTGCATAGATTAGAACCTTCTGAATTGTCTAGGGTTATACGTAATTCCTTCATATATGGATATTGATCTGAAGACGCATCATCTGTTCAAGTTGTTGAGGAGTTGGATATTTTTGTCAGATTCATGATGTTTTGAACGGTTTTGAGTTGTGAAATACGCAACTCTGATGCCTCACTTTGTTTTGATGAAACAACATCTGTTGAACTTGTTCAGCATTTGAGTGCTTGTTTGAAATCAAATAACTCAGATACCAACACATTACCCGATTCCTTAAATCCATATGGAGCTCATTTCGCATGGTCTTTCTGAAATCAATTGTCAAATAATTATTAAATTAAAGACCACTTTTTTATGCTGCGGATTCGTCATTGAAGGAAGTAGCCTACTCGTTAAATTGCTACATAGTTTCTACAATTAAAAGGCTCTAAGAAACCTGACCGACTTCAATTAGTTGTGAACATCATTACTGACTACAATATGAAGAGAATACGAATTTCCTATTCATTATCTTCAATGAAACTGAAAGTAATCGCTTTGCAACAGATGTTCTCGGTTTCTGCAGAATTTAAATGTCTCTTGAAAAAATGTTCCACTTAAAACTGTAATGTGCTACGATCTGTAGCTGTTGTATCCTGATAGCGATTGCTGGCAGAAAAATCCTTTACTGTCACTGTCTCGGTTATTGCAATTGATAACACACCTGATTTCACCATCCAAAGTTGAGAATCTGAAAGATTACTGAGAATTGAGAAATATACGCTCAATCTCATTACACCCACGATTTCGAACGATTGAATCGTATTCAATAAATGAAGAATGCCTATTTTTAGCAAATTGTCAGAATAATATCGTATGGGAATGCAGATAATGAGAGGGGTTTTCGAGAATGAACTAATTCTTGCAATTTAGCGCTCTCTCTTTTTCTCTCTTCATTATAGGTCTGAGAACAGTTGCGAATGATTTAGATCTCAATCATGGGGATCGCTTGAAGGTGATTATTACAAAACCAGTGCTTCAGCACTTTAGTCTTTCAGGATCTATAGAGGCTTATCAAAAGAGGAGAGCAGAAGGAAAGCCGTCGCCGAACAATCAAAGCGAATGGATGAACACACAAGCTGTTGAATTGGAATCACTTGAATGTGCATGGATATTTGCAGAAAATCATTCTTGCATGCAAGTTAATGTAGCCTATGTTGTTCAGACATGGTGGAAGTCTCAGCTGCATCCGCTATGATTGACAGTTCTAATCGAATAATGTATGTATCCACAAATTCATCTTAACATGAACATTTCTGTGCTGGTGAATAAGCGTCATTTAAGCTATCACGGAATTGCTTCCTCCAATTATGTTGCTGAACCGATTGCATCCCACTGATTAGATCATTTGAATACATATATAAATCATACACTCGTATCATTTATTATTTCTGAATTACATCCGTAGTGTAGGAAACTTTAATATTGCACGGTTGTTGTATTATTTCGTTTTCCATTTTCAGTTAATCTATTACAGCCATTTCTAGCACGTGTGTTCTGCATTTACTTAGTACTTAAAACTAGCAATCTCGCTTCAGTAGAGTCCTCATATTTACATCGTTTTCGATAGTCAACCTAGGATGTGCCTACCTAATGGATCTTGCGTGTTGGCTTGTATGAAAAAATTGGTCTTTCCTTAAGCCAATATTTGAGTGGTATATCTTATGATTCAAAGAATTCACTAATTTCATTATTAGATCTTGATTCAGGACTTCAAGTTTTTCGGAAATTCTTGAGCTCCGTGATTTTGTATTTCACAGTACACTATAAATTAATTTCTTTTGAAGTCGAAACAACAACCTTCAAACATCACCCACCAGAAGTATATGTGCGGAAAAAAATTGTTTGGAGATGTCTACATTGCAACTGCCGATTGGTGCAACGTGTTTTCTGGGGTGAGAGAATCGTTGCCTCTCCCCCCTAAGGCCCTCACAGCGCCACCACTACCACCAATATACCCTAAGTATTCACGAATCTTCGGACTCGTGAGGCCACCCTGTGTACGAGAAACAAGGTAAAATGCCTTTTCTAAACCTGACAGCCATATCTTACTTACTTAAGTTTACCCGTTATCATCCTTGCGGAAAATGGCCTCCCTTGTGATACGAATCCATTTCGCACGATCGTTCGCCGCCAGCCGCCAGTTCCTTGGGAGTTCTTCTCTCCATCTCTTTCTCGGTCCTCCTCGGTTTCTATTCCCTTCTCTTGGTATCCATACGTCTATCTCATTCTCACACATGAAACTTTACTCCATCATCCATTCCCTCCCCCAACAAATCTCATAAACTCAACACACCCACCCTACTACCAAACCCCATAACTACACCAACCAACACTAAACACCCAATACAAACCTTCTATCCACCCACCACCAACTAACCCACATCACTAATATAATAACATCTAAACAACACATATCATATAACTCTACCCTTATACTTCTCTACATACCTTCCCTTCCTCCATCCCCACACCCACCCCCCTTAAAAACTACAACCACACACACCCACTATCATAACCTACTTTAATCTAAACCCCCCTCCATCCCCTCCAAAATATAACAACTTCAAACAATAACAATTCGTTCAATCCCTTCTACAACTAC